>JAVKPL010002438.1:0-18588 GCA_032173675.1 Gastrolobium villosum
CAATAAAATAAATGCAAAAGAAATTGATTTTGTGAAGTTTATGGACGTCTAAGATTTTTGACGGAAAAAATTCCGTCGAAAACGGATGAATAAAATAAATGCAAAAGAAATTGATTTTATGAAGTTTTTCGATGGAAAATGGATTCCGTCGAAGATTTTTGACGAAAATGTATTCCGTCGAAAACGGATGAATAAAATAAATGCAAAAGAAATTGATTTTGTGATGTTTTTCGACGGAAAATGGAAAATTTTTGACGAAAAAATTCCGTCGAAAACGGATGAATAAAATAAATGCAAAAGATATTGATTTTGTGAAGTTTTTCGACGGAAAATGGATTCCGTCGAAGATTTTTGACGGAAAATGGATACCGTCGAAGATTTTGACGGAATTCCGTCGAAAACGGATTAATAAAATAAATGCAAAAGAAATTGATTTTGTGAAGTTTTTCGACGGAAAATGGATAAGGTCGAAATTTTTTGACGGAAAATGTATTCCGTCGAAAACGGATTAATAGAATAAATGCAAAAGAAATTGATTTTGTGAATTTTTTGACGGAAAATGAATTCCGTCGAAGATTTTTGACGGAAAATGAATTCCGTCGAAAATGGATGAATAAAATAAATGCAAAAGAAATTGATTTTATGAAGTTTTTCGATGAAAAATGGATTCCGTCGAACATTTTTGACGAAAATATTCCGTCGAAAACGGATGAATAAAATAAATGCAAAAGAAATTGATTTTGTGAAGTTTTTCGACGGAAAACAAATTCCGTCGAAAACGGATGAATAAAATAAATGCAAAAGAAATTGTTTTTGTGAAGATTTTTGTCGGAAAATGGATTCCGTCGAAGATTTTTGACGGAAAATGAATTCCATCGAAAACGGATGAATAAAATAAATGCAAAAGAAATTGATTTTGTGAAGTTTTTCGACGGAAAATGGATTCGGTCGAAGATTTTTGACGGAAAATGTATTCCGTCGAAAACGGATGAATATAATAAATGCAAAACAAATTGATTTTGTGAAGTTTTTCGACGGAAAAAGAATTGCGTCGAAAACGGATTAATAAAAACAATGCAAAAGAAATTGATTTTTTGATGTTTTTCGATTAAAAATGAATTTCGTAGAAGATTTTTGATGTAAAATGGATTCCTTCTAAGATTTTTGACAGAAAAAGAATTCCGTCGAAAACGGATGAATAAAATAAATGCAAAAGAAATTGATTTTATCAAGTTTTTTGACGAAAATTGTATTCGTCGAAGATTTTTGACGGAAAATGAATTCCGTCGAAAATGGATGAATAAAATAAATGGAAAAGAAATTGATTTTATCAAGTTTTTCGACGCAAAATGTATTCCGTCGAAGATTTTTGACGAAAAATGTATTCCGTCGAAAACGGATGAATAAAATAAATGCAAAATAAATTGATTTTGTGAAGTTTTTCGACGGAAACAAATTCCGTCGAAAACGGATGAATAAAATAAATGCAAAAGAAATTGATTTTGTGAAGTTTTTCGACGGAAAATGGATTCCGTCGAAGATTTTTGACGGAAAATGAATTCCGTCGAAAATGGATGAATAAAATAAATGCAAAAGAAATTGATTTTATGAAGTTTTTCGATGAAAAATGGATTCCATCGAACATTTTTGACGAAAAATGTATTCCGTCGAAAACGGATGAATAAAATATGCAAAAGATATTGATTTTGTGAAGTTTTTCGATGAAAAATGGACTCCGTCGAACATTTTTGACGAAAATGTATTCCGTCGAAAACGGATGAATAAAATAAATGCAAAAGAAATTGTTTTTGTGAAGTTTTTCGACGGAAAACAAATTCCGTCGAAAATGGATGAATAAAATAAATGCAAAAGAAATTGTTTTTGTGAAGATTTTTGTCGGAAAATGGATTCCGTCGAAGATTTTTGACGGAAAATGAATTCCATCGAAAACGGATGAATAAAATAAATGCAAGAGAAATTGATTTTGTGAAGTTTTTCGACGGAAAATGGATTAGGTCGAAATTTTTTGACGGAAAATATATTCCATCGAAAACGGATGAATAAAATAAATACAAAAGAAATTGATTTTGTGAAGTTTTTCGGCGGAAAATGGATTCCGTCGAAGATTTTGGACGGAAAATGAATTCCGTAGAAAATGGATGAATAAAATAAATGCAAAAGAAATTGATTTTGTGAAGTTTTTCGACGGAAAATGGATTCCGTCGAAGATTTTTGACGGAAAATGAATTCCGTAGAAAATTGATGAATAAAATAAATGCAAAAGAAATTGATTTTATCAAGTTTTTCGACGAAAATTGTATTCCGTCGAAGATTTTTGAAGGAAAATGAATTCCGTCGAAAATGGATGAATAAAATAAATGCAAAAGAAATTAATTTCATCAAGTTTTTCGATGCAAAATGTATTCCGTCGAAGATTTTTGACGAAAAATGTATTCCGTTGAAAACGGATGAATAAAATAAATGCAAAATAAATTGATTTTGTGAAGTTTTTCGACGGAAAACAAATTCTGTCGAAAACGGATGAATAAAATAAATGCAAAAGAAATTGATTTTGTGAAGTTTTTCGAATGAAAATGGATTCCGTAGAAGATTTTTGACGGAAAATGGATTCCGCTCGAAAGTTTTTGACGGCAAATGAATTCCATCGAAAACGGATTAATAAAATAAATGCAAAAGAAATTGATTTTCTGAAGTTTTTCGACGAAAAACAAATTCCGTCCAAAACGGATGAATAAAATAAATGCAAAAGAAATTGATTTTATGAAGTTTTTCGATGAAAAATGGATTCCGTCGAACATTTTTGACGAAAAATGTATTCCGTCGAAAACGGATGAATAAAATAAATGCAAAAGAAATTGATTTTGTGAAGTTTTTCGACGGAAAACAAATTCCGTCGAAAACGGATGAATAAAATAAATGCAAAAGATATTGATTTTGTGAAGATTTTTGACGGAAAATGGATTCCGTCGAAGATTTTTGACGGAAAATAAATTCCATCGAACATGGATGAATAAAATAAATGCAAAAAAAATTGATTTTGTGAAGTTTTTCGACGGAAAATGGATTAGGTCGAAATTTTTTGACGGAAAATGTATTTCGTCGAAAACGGATGAATAAAATAAATGCAAATGATATTGATTTTGTGAAGTTTTTTTACGGAAAATGTATTCCGTCGAAGATTTTTGACGGAAAATGAATTCCGTCGAAAATGGATGAATAAAATAAATGCAAAAGAAATTGATTTTATGAAGTTTTTCGACGGAAAATGGATTCCGTCGAACATTTTTGACGAAAATGTATTCCGTCGAAAACGGATGAATAAAATAAATGCAAAAGAAATTGATTTTGTGAAGTTTTTTGACGGAAAACAAATTCCGTCGAAAACGGATGAATAAAATAAATGCAAAAGAAATTGATTTTGTGAAGTTTTTCGTCGGAAAATGGATTCCGTCGAAGATTTTTGACGGAAAATGAATTCCATCGAAAACGGATGAATAAAATAAATGCAAAAGAAATTGATTTTGTGAAGTTTTTCGACGGAAAATGGATTCCGTCGAATAAAATAAATGCAAAAGAAATTGATTTTTGAACGGAAAATGGATTCCGTCGAAGATTTTGACGGAAAATGTATTCCGTCGAAAACGGATTAATAAAATAAATGCAAAAGAAATTGATTTTGTGAAGTTTTTCGACGGAAAATGGATTAGGTCGAAATTTTTTGACGGAAAATGTATTCCGTCGAAAACGGATGAATAAAATAAATGCAAAAGAAATTGATTTTGTGAATTTTTTGACGGAAAATGGATTCCGTCGAAGATTTTTGACGGAAAATGAATTCCGTCGAAAATGGATGAATAAAATAAATGCAAAAGAAATTGATTTTATGAAGTTTTTCGATGAAAAATGGATTCCGTCGAACATTTTTGACGAAAATATATTCCGTCGAAAACGGATGAATAAAATAAATGCAAAAGAAATTGATTTTGTGAAGTTTTTCGACGGAAAACAAATTCCGTCGAAAACGGATGAATAAAATAAATGCAAAAGAAATTGTTTTTGTGAAGATTTTTGTCGGAAAATGGATTCCGTCGAAGATTTTTGACGGAAAATGAATTCCATCGAAAACGGATGAATAAAATAAATGCAAAAGAAATTGATTTTGTGAAGTTTTTCGACGGAAAATGGATTCGGTCGAAGATTTTTGACGGAAAATGTATTCCGTCGAAAACGGATGAATAAAATAAATGCAAAAGAAATTGATTTTGTGAAGTTTTTCGACGGAAAAAGAATTGCGTCGAAAACGGATTAATAAAAACAATGCAAAAGAAATTGATTTTTTGAAGTTTTTCGACAAAAAAATGAATTTCGTAGAAGATTTTTGATGGAAAATGGATTCCGTCGAAGATTTTTGACAGAAAAAGAATTCCGTCGAAAACGGATGAATAAAATAAATGCAAAAGAAATTGATTTTATCAAGTTTTTTGACGAAAATTGTATTCCGTCGAAGATTTTTGACGGAAAATGAATTCCGTCGAAAATGGATGAATAAAATAAATGCAAAAGAAATTGATTTTATCAAGTTTTTCGACGCAAAATGTATTCCGTCGAAGATTTTTGACGAAAAATGTATTCCGTCGAAAACGGATGAATAAAATAAATGCAAACATAAATTGATTTTGTGAAGTTTTTCGACGGAAAACAAATTCCGTCGAAAACGGATGAATAAAATAAATGCAAAAGAAATTGATTTTGTGAAGTTTTTCGACGGAAAACAAATTCCGTCGAAGATTTTTGACGGAAAATGAATTCCGTCGAAAATGGATGAATAAAATAAATGCAAAAGAAATTGATTTTATGAAGTTTTTCGATGAAAAATGGATTCCATCGAACATTTTTGACGAAAAATGTATTCCGTCGAAAACGGATGAATAAAATATGCAAAAGATATTGATTTTGTGAAGTTTTTCGATGAAAAATGGATTCCGTCGAACATTTTTGACGAAAATGTATTCCGTCGAAAACGGATGAATAAAATAAATGCAAAAGAAATTGATTTTGTGAAGTTTTTCGACGGAAAACAAATTCCGTCGAAAATGGATGAATAAAATAAATGCAAAAGAAATTGTTTTTGTGAAGATTTTTGTCGGAAAATGGATTCCGTCGAAGATTTTTGACGGAAAATGAATTCCATCGAAAACAGATGAATAAAATAAATGCAAGAGAAATTGATTTTGTGAAGTTTTTCGACGGAAAATGGATTAGGTCGAAATTTTTTGACGGAAAATGTATTCCATCGAAAACGGATGAATAAAATAAATGCAAAAGAAATTGATTTTGTGAAGTTTTTCGACGGAAAATGGATTCCGTCGAAGATTTTTGACGGAAAATGAATTCAAAAGAAAATGGATGAATAAAATAAATGCAAAAGAAATTGATTTTGTGAAGTTTTACGACGGAAAATGGATTCCGTCGAAGATTTTTGACGGAAAATGAATTCCGTAGAAAATTGATGAATAAAATAAATGCAAATGAAATTGATTTTATCAAGTTTTTCGACGAAAATTGTATTCCGTCGAAGATTTTTGAAGGAAAATGAATTCCGTCGAAAATGGATGAATAAAATAAATGCAAAAGAAATTAATTTCATCAAGTTTTTCGATGCAAAATGTATTCCGTCGAAGATTTTTGATGAAAAATGTATTCCGTCGAAAACGGATGAATAAAATAAATGCAAAAGAAATTGATTTTGTGAAGTTTTTCGACGGAAAACAAATTCTGTCGAAAACGGATGAATAAAATAAATGCAAAAGAAATTGATTTTGTGAAGTTTTTCGAATGAAAATGGATTCCGTAGAAGATTTTTGACGGAAAATGGATTCCGTCGAAAGTTTTTGACGGCAAATGAATTCCATCGAAAACGGATTAATAAAATAAATGCAAAAGAAATTGATTTTCTGAAGTTTTTCGACGAAAAACAAATTCCGTCCAAAACGGATGAATAAAATAAATGCAAAAGAAATTGATTTTATGAAGTTTTTCGATGAAAAATGGATTCCGTCGAACATTTTTTACGAAAAATGTATTCCGTCGAAAACGGATGAATAAAATAAATGCAAAAGAAATTGATTTTGTGAAGTTTTTCGACGGAAAACAAATTCCGTCGAAAACGGATGAATAAAATAAATGCAAAAGATATTGATTTTGTGAAGATTTTTGACAGAAAATGGATTCCGTCGAAGATTTTTGACGGAAAATAAATTCCATCGAACATGGATGAATAAAATAAATGCAAAAAAAATTGATTTTGTGAAGTTTTTCGACGGAAAATGGATTAGGTCGAAATTTTTTGACGGAAAATGTATTTCGTCGAAAACGGATGAATAAAATAAATGCAAAAGAAATTGATTTTGTGAAGTTTTTTTACGGAAAATGTATTCCGTCGAAGATTTTTGACGGAAAATGAATTCCGTCAAAAATGGATGAATAAAATAAATGCAAAAGAAATTGATTTTATGAAGTTTTTCGATGAAAAATGGATTCCGTCGAACATTTTTGACGAAAATGTATTCCGTCGAAAACGGATGAATAAAATAAATGCAAAAGAAATTGATTTTGTGAAGTTTTTTGACGGAAAACAAATTCTGTCGAAAACGGATGAATAAAATAAATGCAAAAGAAATTGTTTTTGTGAAGATTTTTGTCGGAAAATGGATTCCGTCGAAGATTTTTGACGGAAAATGAATTCCATCGAAAACGGATGAATAAAATAAATGCAAAAGAAATTGATTTTGTGAAGTTTTTCGACGGAAAATGGATTCGGTCGAAGATTTTTGACGGAAAATGTATTCCGTCGAAAGCGGATGAATAAAATAAATGCAAAAGAAATTTATTTTGTGAAGTTTTTCAACGGAAAAAGAATTGCGTCGAAAACGGATTAATAAAAACAATGCAAAAGAAATTGATTTTTTGAAGTTTTTCGACAAAAAAATGAATTTCGTAGAAGATTTTTGATGGAAAATGGATTCCGTCGATGATTTTTGACAGAAAAAGAATTCCGTCGAAAACGGAGGAATAAAATAAATGCAAAAGAAATTGATTTTATCAAGTTTTTCGACGAAAATTGTATTCCGTCGAAGATTTTTGACGGAAAATGAATTCCGTCGAAAATGGATGAATAAAATAAATGCAAAAGAAATTGATTTTATCAAGTTTTTCGACGGAAAACAAATTCCGTCGAAAACGGATGAATAAAATAAATGCAAAAGAAATTGTTTTTGTGAAGATTTTTGTCGGAAAATGGATTCCGTCAAAGATTTTTGACGGAAAATGCATTCCGTCGAAAACGGATGAATAAAATAAATGCAAAAGAAATTGATTTTGTGAAGTTTTTCAACGGAAAAAGAATTGCGTCGAAAACAGATGAATAAAATAAATGCAAAAGAAATTGATTTTGTGAAGTTTTTCGACGGAAAATGGATTCCGTCGAACATTTTGGACGGAAAACGAATACCGTCGAAAATGGATGAATAAAATAAATGTAAAAGAAATTGATTTTATGAAGTTTTTCGACGAAAAATGTATTCCGTCGAAGATTTTTGACGGAAAAAGAATTCCGTCGAAAATGGATGAATAAAATAAATGCAAAAGAAATTGATTTTATCAAGTTTTTCGACGAAAAATGTATTCCGTCGAAAACGGATTAATAAAATAAATGTAAAAGAAATTGACTTTGTGAAGATTTTTAACGGAAAATGAATTCCGTCGAAAATGAAGTTTTTCGACGGAAAATGGATTCCGTAGAAGATTTTTGATGGAAAATGGTTTCCGTCGAAGATTTTTGATGGAAAATGAATTCCTTCGAAAACGGATGAATAAAATAAATGCAAAAGAAATTTATTTTGTGAAGTTTTTCGACGGAAATGGATTCCGTCGAAGATTTTTGACAGAAAATGAATTCCGTCGAGAATGGATGAATAAAATGAATGCATAAGAAATTGATTTTATGAAGTTTTTCTATGAAAAATGGATTCCGTCGAACATTTTTGACGAAAATGTATTCCGTCGAAAACGAATGAATAAAATAAATGCAAAAGAAATTGATTTTGTGAAGTTTTTCGACGGAAAACAAATTCCGTCGAAAACGTATGAATAAAATAAATGCAAAAGAAATTGTTTTTGTGAAGATTTTTGACGGAAAATGGATTCTGTCGAAGATTTTTGACGGAAAATGAATTCCATCGAAAACGGATGAATAAAATAAATGCAAAAGAAATTGATTTTGTGAAGTTTTTCGATGAAAAATGGATTCCGTCGAACATTTTTGACGAAAATATATTCCGTCGAAAACGGATGAATAAAATAAATGCAAAAGAAATTGATTTTGTGAAGTTTTTCGACGGAAAACAAATTCCGTCGAAAACGGATGAATAAAATAAATGCAAAAGAAATTGTTTTTGTGAAGATTTTTGTCGGAAAATGGATTCCGTCGAAGATTTTTGACGGAAAATGCATTCCGTCGAAAACGGATGAATAAAATAAATGCAAAATAAATTGAATTTGTGAAGTTTTTCGACGGAAAACAAATTCCGTCGAAAACGTATGAATAAAATAAATGCAAAAGAAATTGATTTTGTGAAGTTTTTCGAATGAAAATGGATTCCGTCGAACATTTTTGACGAAAAATATATTCCGTCGAAAACGGATGAATAAAATAAATGCAAAAGAAATTGATTTTGTGAAGTTTTTCGACGGAAAACAAATTCCGTCGAAAACGGATGAATAAAATAAATGCAAAAGAAATTGATTTTGTGAAGATTTTTGACGGAAAATAAATTCCATCGAACATGGATAAATAAAATAAATGCAAAAGAAATTGATTTTGTGATGTTTTTTGACGGAAAATGGATTAGGTCGAAATTTTTTGACGGAAAATGTATTCTGTCGAAAACGGATGAATAAAATAAATGCAAAAGAAATTGATTTTGTGAAGTTTTTCAACGGAAAAAGAATTGCGTCGAAAACGGATGAATAAAATAAATGCAAAAGAAATTGATTTTGTGAAGTTTTTCGACGGAAAATGGATTCCGTCGAACATTTTGGACGGAAAACGAATACCGTCGAAAATGGATGAATAAAATAAATGCAAAAGAAATTGATTTTATGAAGTTTTTCGACGAAAAATGTATTCCGTCGAAGATTTTTGACGGAAAAAGAATTCCGTCGAAAATGGATGAATAAAATAAATGCAAAAGAAATTGATTTTATCAAGTTTTTCGACGAAAAATGTATTCCGTCGAAAACGGATTAATAAAATAAATGTAAAAGAAATTGACTTTGTGAAGATTTTTAACGGAAAATGAATTCCGTCGAAAATGAAGTTTTTCGACGGAAAATGGATTCCGTAGAAGATTTTTGATGGAAAATGGTTTCCGTCGAAGATTTTTGATGGAAAATGAATTCCTTCGAAAACGGATGAATAAAATAAATGCAAAAGAAATTTATTTTGTGAAGTTTTTCGACAGAAAATGGATTCCGTCGAAGATTTTTGACGGAAAATGAATTCCGTCGAAAATGGATGAATAAAATGAATGCATAAGAAATTGATTTTATGAAGTTTTTCTATGAAAAATGGATTCCGTCGAACATTTTTGACGAAAATGTATTCCGTCGAAAACGGATGAATAAAATAAATGCAAAAGAAAATGATTTTGTGAAGTTTTTCGACGGAAAACAAATTCCGTCGAAAACGTATGAATAAAATAAATGCAAAAGATATTGTTTTTGTGAAGATTTTTGACGGAAAATGGATTCCTTCGAAGATTTTTGACGGAAAATGAATTCCAACGAAAACGGATGAATAAAATAAATGCAAAAGAAATTGATTTTGTGAAGTTTTTCGACGGAAAATGGATTCGGTCGAAGATTTTTGACGGAAAATGTATTCCGTCGAAACGGATGAATAAAATAAATGCAAAAGAAATTGATTTTGTGAAGTTTTTCGACGGAAAACAAATTCCGTCGAAAACGGATGAATAAAATAAATGCAAAAGAAATTGATTTTGTGAAGTTTTTCGACTGAAAATGGATTCCGTAGAAGATTTTTGACGGAAAATGGATTCCGTCAAAATTTTTTGATGGCAAATGAATTCCATCGAAAACGGATCAATAAAATAAATGCAAAAGAAATTGATTTTCTGAAGTTTATCGACGAAAAACAAATTCCGTCGAAAACGGATGAATAAAATAAATGCAAAAGAAATTGATTTTATGAAGTTTTTCGATGAAAAATGGATTCCGTCGAACATTTTTGACGAAAAATGTATTCCGTCGAAAATGGATGAATAAAATAAATGCAAAAGAAATTGATTTTGTGATGTTTTTCGACGGAAAACAAATTCCGTCGAAAACGGATGAATAAAATAAATGCAAAAGATATTGATTTTGTGAAGTTTTTCGACGGAAAATGGATTCCGTCGAAGATTTTTGACGGAAAATGGATACCGTCGAAGATTTTGACGGAAAATGTATTCCGTCGAAAACGGATTAATAAAATAAATGCAAAAGAAATTGATTTTGTGAAGTTTTTCGACGGAAAATGGATAAGGTCGAAATTTTTTGACGGAAAATGTATTCCGTCGAAAACGGATTAATAGAATAAATGCAAAAGAAATTGATTTTGTGAATTTTTTGACGGAAAATGGATTCCGTCGAAGATTTTTGACGGAAAATGAATTCCGTCGAAAATGGATGAATAAAATAAATGCAAAAGAAATTGATTTTATGAAGTTTTTCGATGAAAAATGGATTCCGTCGAACATTTTTGACGAAAATATATTCCGTCGAAAACGGATGAATAAAATAAATGCAAAAGAAATTGATTTTGTGAAGTTTTTCGACGGAAAACAAATTCCGTCGAAAACGGATGAATAAAATAAATGCAAAAGAAATTGTTTTTGTGAAGATTTTTGTCGGAAAATGGATTCCGTCGAAGATTTTTGACGGAAAATGAATTCCATCGAAAACGGATGAATAAAATAAATGCAAAAGAAATTGATTTTGTGAAGTTTTTCGACGGAAAATGGATTCGGTCGAAGATTTTTGACGGAAAATGTATTCCGTCGAAAACGGATGAATATAATAAATGCAAAAGAAATTGATTTTGTGAAGTTTTTCGACGGAAAAAGAATTGCGTCGAAAACGGATTAATAAAATAAATGCAAAAGAAATTGATTTTTTGATGTTTTTCGACAAAAAAATGAATTTCGTAGAAGATTTTTGATGGAAAATGGATTCCGTCGAAGATTTTTGACAGAAAAAGAATTCCGTCGAAAACGGATGAATAAAATAAATGCAAAAGAAATTGATTTTATCAAGTTTTTTGACGAAAATTGTATTCGTCGAAGATTTTTGACGGAAAATGAATTCCGTCGAAAATGGATGAATAAAATAAATGGAAAAGAAATTGATTTTATCAAGTTTTTCGACGCAAAATGTATTCCGTCGAAGATTTTTGACGAAAAATGTATTCCGTCGAAAACGGATGAATAAAATAAATGCAAAATAAATTGATTTTGTGAAGTTTTTCGACGGAAACAAATTCCGTCGAAAACGGATGAATAAAATAAATGCAAAAGAAATTGATTTTGTGAAGTTTTTCGACGGAAAATGGATTCCGTCGAAGATTTTTGACGGAAAATGAATTCCGTCGAAAATGGATGAATAAAATAAATGCAAAAGAAATTGATTTTATGAAGTTTTTCGATGAAAAATGGATTCCATCGAACATTTTTGACGAAAAATGTATTCCGTCGAAAACGGATGAATAAAATATGCAAAAGATATTGATTTTGTGAAGTTTTTCGATGAAAAATGGATTCCGTCGAACATTTTTGACGAAAATGTATTCCGTCGAAAACGGATGAATAAAATAAATGCAAAAGAAATTGTTTTTGTGAAGTTTTTCGACGGAAAACAAATTCCGTCGAAAATGGATGAATAAAATAAATGCAAAAGAAATTGTTTTTGTGAAGATTTTTGTCGGAAAATGGATTCCGTCGAAGATTTTTGACGGAAAATGAATTCCATCGAAAACGGATGAATAAAATAAATGCAAGAGAAATTGATTTTGTGAAGTTTTTCGACGGAAAATGGATTAGGTCGAAATTTTTTGACGGAAAATGTATTCCATCGAAAACGGATGAATAAAATAAATACAAAAGAAATTGATTTTGTGAAGTTTTTCGACGGAAAATGGATTCCGTCGAAGATTTTGGACGGAAAATGAATTCCGTAGAAAATGGATGAATAAAATAAATGCAAAAGAAATTGATTTTGTGAAGTTTTACGACGGAAAATGGATTCCGTCGAAGATTTTTGACGGAAAATGAATTCCGTAGAAAATTGATGAATAAAATAAATGCAAAAGAAATTGATTTTATCAAGTTTTTCGACGAAAATTGTATTCCGTCGAAGATTTTTGAAGGAAAATGAATTCCGTCGAAAATGGATGAATAAAATAAATGCAAAAGAAATTAATTTCATCAAGTTTTTCGATGCAAAATGTATTCCGTCGAAGATTTTTGATGAAAAATGCATTCCGTTGAAAACGGATGAATAAAATAAATGCAAAATAAATTGATTTTGTGAAGTTTTTCGACGGAAAACAAATTCTGTCGAAAACGGATGAATAAAATAAATGCAAAAGAAATTGATTTTGTGAAGTTTTTCGAATGAAAATGGATTCCGTAGAAGATTTTTGACGGAAAATGGATTCCGCTGAAAGTTTTTGACGGCAAATGAATTCCATCGAAAACGGATTAATAAAATAAATGCAAAAGAAATTGATTTTCTGAAGTTTTTCGACGAAAAACAAATTCCGTCCAAAACGGATGAATAAAATAAATGCAAAAGAAATTGATTTTATGAAGTTTTTCGATGAAAAATGGATTCCGTCGAACATTTTTTACGAAAAATGTATTCCGTCGAAAACGGATGAATAAAATAAATGCAAAAGAAATTGATTTTGTGAAGTTTTTCGACGGAAAACAAATTCCGTCGAAAACGGATGAATAAAATAAATGCAAAAGATATTGATTTTGTGAAGATTTTTGACGGAAAATGGATTCCGTCGAAGATTTTTGACGGAAAATAAATTCCATCGAACATGGATGAATAAAATAAATGCAAAAGAAATTGATTTTGTGAAGTTTTTCGACGGAAAATGGATTAGGTCGAAATTTTTTGACGGAAAATGTATTTCGTCGAAAACGGATGAATAAAATAAATGCAAATGATATTGATTTTGTGAAGTTTTTTTACGGAAAATGTATTCCGTCGAAGATTTTTGACGGAAAATGAATTCCGTCAAAAATGGATGAATAAAATAAATGCAAAAGAAATTGATTTTATGAAGTTTTTCGATGAAAAATGGATTCCGTCGAACATTTTTGACGAAAATGTATTCCGTCGAAAACGGATGAATAAAATAAATGCAAAAGAAATTGATTTTGTGAAGTTTTTTGACGGAAAACAAATTCTGTCGAAAACGGATGAATAAAATAAATGCAAAAGAAATTGTTTTTGTGAAGATTTTTGTCGGAAAATGGATTCCGTCGAAGATTTTTGACGGAAAATGAATTCCATCGAAAACGGATGAATAAAATAAATGCAAAAGAAATTGATTTTGTGAAGTTTTTCGACGGAAAATGGATTCGGTCGAAGATTTTTGACGGAAAATGTATTCCGTCGAAAGCGGATGAATAAAATAAATGCAAAAGAAATTTATTTTGTGAAGTTTTTCAACGGAAAAAGAATTGCGTCGAAAACGGATTAATAAAATAAATGCAAAAGAAATTGATTTTTTGTAGTTTTTCGACAAAAAAATGAATTTCGAAGAAGATTTTTGATGGAAAATGGATTCCGTCGAAGATTTTTAACAGAAAAAGAATTCCGTCGAAAACGGAGGAATAAAATAAATGCAAAAGAAATTGATTTTATCAAGTTTTTCGACGAAAATTGTATTCCGTCGAAGATTTTTAACGGAAAATGAATTCCGTCGAAAATGGATGAATAAAATAAATGCAAAAGAAATTGATTTTATCAAGTTTTTCGACGCAAAATGTATTCCGTCGAAGATTTTTGACGAAAAATGTATTCCGTCGAAAACGGATGAATAAAATAAATGCAAAATAAATTGATTTTGTGAAGTTTTTCGACGGAAACAAATTCCGTCGAAAACGGATGAATAAAATAAATGCAAAAGAAATTGATTTTGTGAAGTTTTTCGACGGAAAATGGATTTCGTCGAAGATTTTTGACGGAAAATGAATTCCGTCGAAAATGGATGAATAAAATAAATGCAAAAGAAATTGATTTTGTGAAGTTTTTCGACGGAAAAAGGATTCCGTCGAAGATTTTTGAAGGAAAATGAATTCCGTCGAAAAGGGATGAATAAAATAAATGTAAAAGAAATTGATTTTATGAAGTTTTTCGATGAAAAATGATTCCGTCGAACATTTTTGACGAAAAATATATTCCGTCGAAAACGGATGAATAAAATAAATGCAAAAGAAATTGATTTTGTGAAGTTTTTCGACGGAAAACAAATTCCGTCGAAAACGGATGAATAAAATAAATGCAAAAGAAATTGATTTTGTGAAGATTTTTGACGGAAAATAAATTCCATCGAACATGGATGAATAAAATAAATGCAAAAGAAATTGATTTTGTGATGTTTTTTGACGGAAAATGGATTACGTCGAAATTTTTTGACGGAAAATGTATTCCGTCGAAAACGGATGAATAAAATAAATGCAAAAGAAATTGATTTTGTGAAGTTTTTCAACGGAAAAAGAATTGCGTCGAAAACGGATTAATAAAATAAATGCAAAAGAAATTGATTTTGTGAAGTTTTTCGACGGAAAATGGATTCCGTCGAAGATTTTTGACGGAAAATGAATTCCGTCGAAAATGGATGAATAAAATAAATGTAAAAGAAATTGATTTTATGAAGTTTTTCGACGGAAAAAAATGTGATTCCGTCGAAGATTTTTGACGGAAAATGAATTCCGTCGAAAACGGATGAATAAAATAAATGCAAAAGAAATTGATTTTGTGAAGTTTTTCGACGAAAAATGGATTCCGTCGAAAACGGATTAATAAAATAAATGTAAAAGAAATTGATTTTGTGAAAATGGATGAATAAAATGAATGGAAAAGAAATTGATTTTATGAAGTTTTTTTGATGGAAAATGGATTCCGTCGAAGATTTTTGATGGAAAATGAATTCCGTCGAAAACGGATGAATAAAATAAATGCAAAAGAAATTGATTTTGTGAAGTTTTTCGACGGAAAAAAAATTCCGTCGAAAAAGGATGAATAAAATAAATGCAAAAGAAATTGTTTTTGTGAAGATTTTTGACGGAAAATGGATTCCGTCGAAAAGATTTTTGACGGAAAATGAATTCCGTCGAAAACGGATGAATAAAATAAATGCAAAATAAATTGAATTTGTGAAGTTTTTCGGAAAATGGTTTCCGTCGAAAACAAATTCCGTCGAAAACGATGAATAAAATAAATGCAAAAGAAATTGATTTTGTGAAGTTTTTTGATGAAAATGGATTCCGTCGAACATTTTTGACGGAAAATATATTCCGTCGAAAACGGATGAATAAAATAAATGCAAAAGAAATTGATTTTGTGAAGTTTTTCGACGGAAAACAAATTCCGTCGAAAACGGATGAATAAAATAAATGCAAAAGAAATTGATTTTGTGAAGATTTTTGACGGAAAATAAATTCCATCGAAAACATGGATAAATAAAATAAATGCAAAAGAAATTGATTTTGTGAAGTTTTTTGACGGAAAATGGATTCCGTCGAAATTTTTTGACGGAAAATGTATTCCGTCGAAAACGGATGAATAAAATAAATGCAAAAGAAATTGATTTTGTGAAGTTTTTCAACGGAAAAAGAATTTCGTCGAAAACTGATGAATAAAATAAATGCAAAAGAAATTGATTTTGTAAAGTTTTTTGACGGAAAATGGATTCCGCCGAAGATTTTGGACGGAAAATGAATACCGTCGAAAATGGATGAATAAAATAAATGCAAAAGAAATTGATTTTATGAAGTTTTTCGACGAAAAATGTATTCCGTCGAAGATTTTTGACGGAAAATGAATTCCGTCGAAAATGGATGAATAAAATAAATGCAAAAGAAATTGATTTTGTCAAGTTTTTCGACGAAAAATGTATTCCGTCGAAAACGGATTAATAAAATAAATGCAAAAGAAATTGATTTTGTGAAGATTTTTAACGGAAAATGAATTCCGTCGAAAATGAAGTTTTTCGATGGAAAATTTTTGAAGATTTTTGATGGAAAATGGTTTACGTCGAAGATTTTTGATGGAAAATGAATTCCTTCGAAAACGGATGAATAAAATAAATGCAAAAGAAATTGGTTTTGTGAAGTTTTTCGACAGAAAATGGATTCCGTCGAAGATTTTTGACGGAAAATGAATTCCGTCAAAAATGGATGAATAAAATAAATGCATAAGAAATTGATTTTATGAAGTTTTTCTATGAAAAATGGATTCCGTCGAACATTTTTGACGAAAATGTATTCCGTCGAAAACGATGAATAACATAAATGCAAAAGAAATTGATTTTGTGAAGTTTTTCGACGGAAAACAAATTCCGTCGAAAACGTATGAATAAAATAAATGCAAAAGAAATTGTTTTTGTGAAGATTTTTGACGGAAAATGGATTCCGTCGAAGATTTTTGACGGAAAATGAATTCCGTCGAAAATGGATGAATAAAATAAATGCAAAAGAAATTGATTTTATGAAGTTTTTCGATGAAAAATGGATTCCGTCGAACATTTTTGACGAAAATATATTCCGTCGAAAACGGATGAATAAAATAAATGCAAAAGAAATTGATTTTGTGAAGTTTTTCGACGGAAAACAAATTCCGTCGAAAACGGATGAATAAAATAAATGCAAAAGAAATTGTTTTTGTGAAGATTTTTGACGGAAAATGGATTCCGTCGAAGATTTTTGACGGAAAATGTATTCCGTCGAAAACGGATGAATAAAATAAATGCAAAAGAAATTGATTTTGTGAAGTTTTTCGACGGAAAACAAATTCCGTCGAAAACGTATGAATAAAATAAATGCAAAATAAATTGATTTTGTGAAGTTTTTCGACGGAAATGGATTCCGTCGAACATTTTTGACGAAAAATGTATTCCGTCGAAAACGGATGAATAAAATAAATGCAAAAGAAATTGATTTTGTGAAGTTTTTCGACGGAAAAAGAATTGCGTCGAAAACGGATGAATAAAATAAATGCAAAAGAAATTGATTTTGTGAAGATTTTTGACGGAAAATAAATTCCATCGAACATGGATAAATAAAATAAATGCAAAAGAAATTGATTTTGTGATGTTTTTTGACGGAAAATGGATTACGTCGAAATTTTTTGACGGAAAATGTATTCCGTCGAAAACGGATGAATAAAATAAATGCAAAAGAAATTGATTTTGTGAAGTTTTTCAACGGAAAAAGAATTGCGTCGAAAACGGATTAATAAAATAAATGCAAAAGAAATTGATTTTTGAAGTTTTTCGACGGAAAATGGATTCCGTCGAAGATTTTTGACGGAAAATGAATTCCGTCGAAAATGGATGAATAAAATAAATGCAAAAGAAATTGATTTTTTGAAGTTTTTCGACGGAAAATGGATTTCGTAGAAGATTTTTGATGGAAAATGGATTCCGTCGAAGAATTTTGACAGAAAATGAATTCCGTCGAAAACGGATGAATAAAATAAATGCAAAAGAAATTGATTTTGTGAAGTTTTTCGACGGAAAATGGATTCCGTCGAAACATTTTGGACGGAAAACAAATACCGTCGAAAATGGATGAATAAAATAAATGTAAAAGAAATTGATTTTATGAAGTTTTTCGACGAAAAATGTATTCCGTCGAAGATTTTTGACGGAAAAAGAATTCCGTCGAAAATGGATGAATAAAATAAATGCAAAAGAAATTGATTTTATCAAGTTTTTCGACGAAAAATGTATTCCGTCGAAAACGGATTAATAAAATAAATGTAAAAGAAATTGATTTTGTGAAGTTTTTTGACGGAAAATGGATTCCGTCGAAGATTTTTGACGGAAAATGAATTCCAACGAAAACGGATGAATAAAATAAATGCAAAAGAAATTGATTTTGTGAAGTTTTTCGAAGGAAAATGGATTCGGTCGAAGATTTTTGACGGAAAATGTATTCCGTCGAAACGGATGAATAAAATAAATGCAAAAGAAATTGATTTTGTGAAGTTTTTCGACGGAAAACAAATTCCGTCGAAAACGGATGAATAAAATAAATGCAAAAGAAATTGATTTTGTGAAGTTTTTCGACTGAAAATGGATTCCGTAGAAGATTTTTGACGGAAAATGGATTCCGTCGAAATTTTTTGACGGCAAATGAATTCCATCGAAAACGGATCAATAAAATAAATGCAAAAGAAATTGATTTTCTGAAGTTTATCGACGAAAAACAA
>JAVKPL010002439.1:0-5000 GCA_032173675.1 Gastrolobium villosum
GTTCACCGCATGGACTGCATCCGAGAGAACGGCACATGCCCGTGCACCGCAGAAGTCATGACAACGAAATGACTAACGAGGAGCGCGTGCATTACCTTGAAATCCTCCGGCAACCCCGCAAGGGGAGCCCGGATGGAAGGAGAATTACGAGCCACGCGAGTACCATTTCACAGGTAGTCAGCACAGGAACCGCGAACGAACACCAGGGCCGCAACGGGACACTTGGTGACGCTGGAGAGGGTTACGTGCAGACCGTTCGACGCACAAGCATGGAGCCGGCCAACACAAACAACCCAGCCACCACTCACACGCCCTCGCGCTCAGCGCGACCCAACACCACCAAACGAACCACCACCCGCATTGCGTAAGGCATGCGCGCGAATGAAGCACCGGGTAGCGCCATGTCCACCTCGCTAGGCATGATCGAGACCATGAAGAACCAGCCTCGCCGCCGTCAAGATTCCTTTCACAACTTGTTCGGTCGTGATTCATCCGGGTGACTCCACAAGATCAACGATCCATCATGGAAGAATTGATTTCTAATGAATTTTTGGAGCGGATGATGCCTGCTCCCCCCATATATGTGTATATATATATATATAATAGCCTTACATGCAGTTGCCAGTTTCGTTCAACTAGAAACCTTTTTTCTGAGGAGGAAGACGCCCAAATTCGGACCTAGAAATTGAATTCCGGTATGATTTTTTGCATGCATGCTTGGAAAAACCATATCTTACTGTTCCCAAAGTTTCATGATTTTTCCGAGTGGGATTAATTTTATTATTAATTTTTCAAGAGGCGTAATTTGAGAAAATCTGAAAAAAAATGGAAAATCGTACCCAGGCATCGAATTTTGATCTGGTTTTTTGCAAGCATCCATGCTTAAACAGATCCCCCACCCCACCCCACCCCCTCCCTCCAAGTTTCATCGGATTTCATGGAAGGATTGATTTCTAATGAATTTTTGGAGCGGATGATGCCTGCTCCCCCAATATATGTGTATATATATATATATATATATAATAGCCTTACATGCAGTTGCCAGTTTCGTTCAACTAGATACCTTTTTTCTGAGGAGGAAGACGTCCAAATTCGGACCTAGAAATTGAATTCCGGTATGATTTTTTGCATGCATGCTTGGAAAAACCATATCTTACTGTTCCCAAAGTTTCATGATTTTTCCGAGTGGGATTAATTTATTATTAATTTTTCAAGAGGCGTAATTTGAGAAAATCTGAAAAAAAAATGGAAAATCGTACCCAGGCATCGACTTTTGATCTGGTTTTTTGCAAGCATCCATGCTTAAACAGATCCCCACCCCACCCCCCTCCCTCCAAGTTTCATCGGATTTCATGGAAGGATTGATTTCTAATGAATTTTTGGAGCATTGCTCCCCCAATATATGTATATAATAGCCTTACATGCAGTTGCCAGTTTTGCACAAGTAGACCACTTTTTTTGCGAGGAGGAAGAAGGCCCAATTTGTAGAGGGTGGCCATCCGATCAAGACCTCCACACATAACAACCTCATTACTTTATAACTGACTCATTAATATCAATTGATATGAATAACATAACTCCACACATAACAGCCTCATTACTTTATAACTAACTCATTAATATCATCCAATGTTTCATAATATTAATATCATCCAACATCGCAATCCTCTTCATTGATCTGAATAACATAACTCCACACGTAACAGCCTCATTACTTTATAACTGACTCATTAATCATTGATATGAATAACATAACTCCACACATAACAGCCTCATTACTTTATAACTAACTCATTAATATCATCCAAGTTTCATCCCGCATCGCAATCCTCTTCATTGATCTGAATAACATAACTCCACACGTAACAGCCTCATTACTTTATAACTGACTCATTAATCATTGATATGAATAACATAACTCCACACATAACAGCCTCATTACTTTATAACTAACTCATTAATATCATCCAAGTTTCATCCCGCATCGCAATCCTCTTCATTGATCTGAATAACATAACTCCACACGTAACAGCCTCATTACTTTATAACTGACTCATTAATCATTGATATGAATAACATAACTCCACACATAACAGCCTCATTACTTTATAACTAACTCATTAATATCATCCAAGTTTCATCCCGCATCGCAATCCTCTTCATTGATCTGAATAACATAACTCCACACGTAACAGCCTCATTACTTTATAACTGACTCATTAATCATTGATATGAATAACATAACTCCACACATAACAGCCTCATTACTTTATAACTAACTCATTAATATCATCCAAGTTTCATCCCGCATCGCAATCCTCTTCATTGATCTGAATAACATAACTCCACACGTAACAGCCTCATTACTTTATAACTGACTCATTAATCATTGATATGAATAACATAACTCCACACATAACAGCCTCATTACTTTATAACTAACTCATTAATATCATCCAAGTTTCATCCCGCATCGCAATCCTCTTCATTGATCTGAATAACATAACTCCACACGTAACAGCCTCATTACTTTATAACTGACTCATTAATCATTGATATGAATAACATAACTCCACACATAACAGCCTCATTACTTTATAACTAACTCATTAATATCATCCAAGTTTCATCCCGCATCGCAATCCTCTTCATTGATCTGAATAACATAACTCCACACGTAACAGCCTCATTACTTTATAACTGACTCATTAATCATTGATATGAATAACATAACTCCACACATAACAGCCTCATTACTTTATAACTAACTCATTAATATCATCCAAGTTTCATCCCGCATCGCAATCCTCTTCATTGATCTGAATAACTTAACTCCACACGTAACAGCCTCATTACTTTATAACTGACTCATTAATCATTGATATGAATAACATAACTCCACACATAACAGCCTCATTACTTTATAACTAACTCATTAATATCATCCAAGTTTCATCCCGCATCGCAATCCTCTTCATTGATCTGAATAACATAACTCCACACGTAACAGCCTCATTACTTTATAACTGACTCATTAATCATTGATATGAATAACATAACTCCACACATAACAGCCTCATTACTTTATAACTAACTCATTAATATCATCCAAGTTTCATCCCGCATCGCAATCCTCTTCATTGATCTGAATAACATAACTCCACACGTAACAGCCTCATTACTTTATAACTGACTCATTAATCATTGATATGAATAACATAACTCCACACATAACAGCCTCATTACTTTATAACTAACTCATTAATATCATCCAAGTTTCATCCCGCATCGCAATCCTCTTCATTGATCTGAATAACTTAACTCCACACGTAACAGCCTCATTACTTTATAACTGACTCATTAATCATTGATATGAATAACATAACTCCACACATAACAGCCTCATTACTTTATAACTAACTCATTAATATCATCCAAGTTTCATCCCGCATCGCAATCCTCTTCATTGATCTGAATAACATAACTCCACACGTAACAGCCTCATTACTTTATAACTGACTCATTAATCATTGATATGAATAACATAACTCCACACATAACAGCCTCATTACTTTATAACTAACTCATTAATATCATCCAAGTTTCATCCCGCATCGCAATCCTCTTCATTGATCTGAATAACTTAACTCCACACGTAACAGCCTCATTACTTTATAACTGACTCATTAATCATTGATATGAATAACATAACTCCACACATAACAGCCTCATTACTTTATAACTAACTCATTAATATCATCCAAGTTTCATCCCGCATCGCAATCCTCTTCATTGATCTGAATAACATAACTCCACACGTAACAGCCTCATTACTTTATAACTGACTCATTAATCATTGATATGAATAACATAACTCCACACATAACAGCCTCATTACTTTATAACTAACTCATTAATATCATCCAAGTTTCATCCCGCATCGCAATCCTCTTCATTGATCTGAATAACTTAACTCCACACGTAACAGCCTCATTACTTTATAACTGACTCATTAATCATTGATATGAATAACATAACTCCACACATAACAGCCTCATTACTTTATAACTAACTCATTAATATCATCCAAGTTTCATCCCGCATCGCAATCCTCTTCATTGATCTGAATAACATAACTCCACACGTAACAGCCTCATTACTTTATAACTGACTCATTAATCATTGATATGAATAACATAACTCCACACATAACAGCCTCATTACTTTATAACTAACTCATTAATATCATCCAAGTTTCATCCCGCATCGCAATCCTCTTCATTGATCTGAATAACATAACTCCACACGTAACAGCCTCATTACTTTATAACTGACTCATTAATCATTGATATGAATAACATAACTCCACACATAACAGCCTCATTACTTTATAACTAACTCATTAATATCATCCAAGTTTCATCCCGCATCGCAATCCTCTTCATTGATCTGAATAACATAACTCCACACGTAACAGCCTCATTACTTTATAACTGACTCATTAATCATTGATATGAATAACATAACTCCACACATAACAGCCTCATTACTTTATAACTAACTCATTAATATCATCCAAGTTTCATCCCGCATCGCAATCCTCTTCATTGATCTGAATAACATAACTCCACACGTAACAGCCTCATTACTTTATAACTGACTCATTAATCATTGATATGAATAACATAACTCCACACATAACAGCCTCATTACTTTATAACTAACTCATTAATATCATCCAAGTTTCATCCCGCATCGCAATCCTCTTCATTGATCTGAATAACTTAACTCCACACGTAACAGCCTCATTACTTTATAACTGACTCATTAATCATTGATATGAATAACATAACTCCACACATAACAGCCTCATTACTTTATAACTAACTCATTAATATCATCCAAGTTTCATCCCGCATCGCAATCCTCTTCATTGATCTGAATAACATAACTCCACACGTAACAGCCTCATTACTTTATAACTGACTCATTAATCATTG
>JAVKPL010002439.1:12500-18490 GCA_032173675.1 Gastrolobium villosum
CGTCAAAAATCTTCGACGGAATCCATTTTTCGTCGATAAACTTCATAAAATCAATTTCTTTTGCATTTATTTTATTCATCCATTTTCTACGGAATTCATTTTCCTTCAAAAATCTTCGACGACATCTATTTTCCGTTGAAAAAATTCACAAAATCAATTTCTTTTGCATTTATTTTATTTATCCATTTTCGACGGAATTCATTATTCGTCAAAAATCTTCTACGGAATCCATTTTCCGTCAAAAAACTTCACAAAATCAATTTCTTTTGCATTTATTTTATTAATCCGTTTTCGACGGAAAACATTTTTCGTCAAAAATCTTCGACGGAATCCATTTTCCGTCGAAAAACTTCGCAAAATCAATTTCTTTTGCATTTATTTTATTCATCCGTTTTCGACGGAATTCATTTTCATTCAAAAATCTTCACAAAATCAATTTCTTTTGCATTTATTTTATTCATCCGTTTTCGTCGGAATTCATTTTCCGTCAAAAATCTTCGACCAAATCCATTTTCCATCAAAAGTCTTCTACGGAATCCATTTTCCGTCGAAAAACTTCAAAAAATCAATTTCTTTTGCATTTATTTTATTATTCCGTTTTCAACGAAATTCTTTTTCTGTCGAAAAACTTCACAAAATCAATTTCTTTTGCATTTATTTTATTTATCCATTTTCGACGGAATTCATTTTCCGTCAAAAATCTTCGACGGAATCCATTTTCCGTCGAAAAACTTCACAAAATCAATTTCTTTTGCATTTTTTTTATTCATCCGCTTTCGGTGAAGTTCATTTTCCGTCAAAAATCTTCGACGGAATCCATTTTCCGTCGAAAAACTTCCCAAAATCAATTTCTTTTGCATTTATTTTATTCATCCGTTTTCGACGAAATACATTTTTCGTCAAAAATCTTCGACGGAATCCATTTTCCAACGAAAAACTTCATAAAATCAATTTCTTTTGCGTTTATTTTATTCATCCATTTTCGATGGAATTCATTTTCCGTCAAAAATCTTCGACGGAATCCATTTTCCGTCAAAAATCTTCTATGGAATCCATTTTCCGTCGAAAAACTTCACAAAATCAATTTCTTTTGGATTTATTTTATTCATCTTTTTTCGACGGAATTTGTTTTCCGTCGAAAAACTTCACAAAATCAATTTCTTTTGCATTAATTTAATTCATCCATTTTCGATGGAATACATTTTCCGTCAAAAATCTTCGACGGAATCCATTTTCCGTCGAAAAACTTCACAAAACCAATTTCTTTTGCATTTATTTTATTAATCCATTTTCGACGGAATCCGTTTTCAGTCGAAAATCGTCACAAAATCAATTTCTTTTGCATTTATTTTATTCATCCGTTTTCGATGGAATTCATTTTCCGTCAAAAGTCTTCGACGAAATCCATTTTCCGTTAAAAATCTTCTACGGAATCCATTTTCCGTCGAAAAACTTCACAAAATAAATTTCTTTTGCATTTATTTTATTCATCCGTTTTCGACGGAATTTGTTTTCCGTCGAAAAACTTCACAAAATCAATTTCTTTTGCATTTATTTTATTCATCAGTTTTTCGACGGAATACATTTTTCGTCAAAAATCTTCGACGGAATCCTTTTTTCGTCGAAAAACTTCATAAAATCAATTTCTTTTGCATTTATTTTATTCATCCATTTTCGACGGAATTCATTTTCCGTCAAAAATCTTCGACGGAATCTATTTTCCGTCGAAAAACTTCACAAAATCAATTTCTTTTGCATTTATTTTATTCATCCGTTTTCGACGGAATTCATTTTCTGTCAAAAATCTTCGACGGAATCCATTTTCCATCAAAAATCTTCTACGAAATTCATTTTCCGTCGAAAAACTTCAAAAAATCAATTTCTTTTGCATTTATTTTATTAATCCGTTTTCGACGCAATTCTTTTTCCGTCGAAAAACATCACAAAATCAATTTGTTTTGCATTTATTTATTCATCCGTTTTCGACGGAATACATTTTCCGTCAAAAATCTTCGACCGAATCCATTTTCCGTCGAAAAACTTCACAAAATCAATTTCTTTTGCATTTATTTTATTCATCCGTTTTCGATGGAATTCATTTTCCGTCAAAAATCTTCGACGGAATCCATTTTCCGTCGAAAAACTTCACAAAATCAATTTCTTTTGCATTTATTTTATTCATCCGTTTTCGACAGAATTTGTTTTCCGTCGAAAAACTTCACAAAATCATTTTATTTCGCATTTATTTTATTCAGCCGTTTTCGACGGAATACATTTTTCGTCAAAAATCTTCGACGGAATACATTTTGCGTCGAAAAACTTGATAAAATCAATTTCTTTTGCATTTATTTTATTCATCCATTTTCTACGGAATTCATTTTCCGTCAAAAATCTTCGACGGAATACAATTTTCGTCGAAAAACTTGATAAAATCAATTTCTTTTGCATTTATTTTATTCATCCGTTTTCGACGGAATTCATTTCCGTCAAAAATCTTCGACGAAATCCATTTTCCATCGAAAAACATCCCAAAATCAATTTCTTTTGCATTTATTTTATTAATCCGTTTTCGACGAAATACATTTTCCGTCAAAAATCTTCGACCGAATCCATTTTCCGTCGAAAAACTTCACAAAATCAATTTCTTTTGCATTTATTTTATTTATCCGTTTTCGATGGAATTCATTTTCCGTCAAAAATCTTCGACGGAATCCATTTTCCGTCAAAAATCTTCACAAAAACAATTTCTTTTGCATTTCTTTTATTCATCCATTTTCGACGGAATTTCTTTTCCGTCGAAAAACTTCACAAAATCAATTTCTTTTGCATTAATTTAATTCATCCATTTTCGACGGAATACATTTTCCGTCAAAAATCTTCGACGGAAACCATTTTCCGTTGAAAAACTTACAAAATCAATTTCCTTTGTATTTATTTTATTAATCTGTTTTCGACGAAATTCTTTTTCCGTCGAAATACTTCACAAAATCAATTTCTTTTGTATTTATTTTAGTCATCCGTTTTCGACGGAATCCATTTTTTGTCGAAAAACTTCATAAAACCAATTTCTTTTGCATTTATTTTATTCATCCATTTTTGACGGAATTCATTTTCCGTCAAAAATCTTCGTCGGAATCCATTTTCCGTCGAAAAACTTCACAAAATCAATTTCTTTTACATTTATTTTATTCATCCGTTTTCGTCGGAATTCATTTTCCGTCAAAAATCATCACAAAAACAATTTCTTTTGCATTTATTTTATTAATCCGTTTTCGACGGAATACATTTTTCGTCAAAAATCTTCGACGGAATCCATTTTTCGTCGATAAACTTCATAAAATCAATTTCTTTTGCATTTATTTTATTCATCCATTTTCTACGGAATTCATTTTCCTTCAAAAATCTTCGACGACATCTATTTTCCGTTGAAAAAATTCACAAAATCAATTTCTTTTGCATTTATTTTATTTATCCATTTTCGACGGAATTCATTTTTCGTCAAAAATCTTCTACGGAATCCATTTTCCGTCAAAAAACATCACAAAATCAATTTCTTTTGCATTTATTTTATTCATCCATTTTCGACGGAATTCATTTTCCATCAAAAATCTTCGACGGAATCCATTTTCCGTCTAAAAACTTCACAAAATCAATTTCTTTTGCATTTATTTTATTAATCCATTTTCGAAGAAATTCTTTTTCCGTCGAAAAACTTCACAAAATCAATTTCTTTTGCATTTATTTTATTCATCCATTTTCGACGGAATACATTTTTCGTCAAAAATCTTCAACGGAATCCATTTTTCATCGAAAAACTTCGTAAAATCAATTTCTTTTGCATTTATTTTATTCATCCATTTTCGACGGAATTCATTTTCCGTCCAAAATCTTCGACGGAATCCATTTTCCATCGAAAAACTTCACAAAATCAATTTCTTTTGCATTTATTTTATTCATCCATTTTTGTCGGAATTCATTTTCCGTCAAAAATCTTCGACGGAATCCATTTTCCGTCGAAAAACTTCACACAATCAATTTCTTTTGCATTTATTTTATTCATCCATTTTCGACGGAATTCTTTTTCAGTCAAAAATCTTTGACGGAATCCATTTTCCGTCGAAAAAATTCACAAAATCAATTTCTTTTGCATTTATTTTATTCATCCGTTTTCGATGGAATTCATTTTCCGTCAAAAATCTTCGACGGAATCCATTTTCCGTCAAAAATGTTCTACGGAATCCATTTTCCGTCGAAAAACTTCACAAAAACAATTTCTTTTGCATTTATTTTATTCATCCGTTTTCGACGGAATTCATTTTCCGTCCAAAGTCTTCGACGGAATCCATTTTCAGTCGAAAAACTTCATAACATCAATTTCTTTTGCATTTATTTTATTCATCCATTTTCGACGGAATCCGTTTTCCATCGAAAAATTTCACAATATCAATTTCTTTTGCATTTATTTTATTCATGCATTTTCGACGGAATTCATTTTCCGTCGAAAAACTTCACAAAATAAATTTCTTTTGCATTAATTTAATTCATCCATTTTCGACGGAATACACTTTCTGTCAAAAATCTTCGACGGAATCCATTTTGCGTCGAAAATCTCACAAAATCAATTTTCTTTGCATTTATTTTATTAATCCGTTTTCGACGAAATCCTTTTTCCGTCGAAAAATTTCACAAAATCAATTTCTTTTGCATTTATTTTAGTCATCCGTTTTCGACGGAATACATTTTTCGTCAAAAATCTTCGACAGAATCCATTTTTCGTCGAAAAACTTCATCAAATCAATTTCTATTGCATTTATTTTATTCATCCATTTTCGACAGAATTCATTTTCTGTCAAAAATCTTCAACGGAATCCATTTTCCGTCGAAAAACTTCGCAAAATCAATTTCTTTTGCATTTATTTTATTCATCCGTTTTCGACGGAATTCATTTTCCGTCAAAAATCTTCACAAAATCAATTTCTTTTGCATTTATTTTATTAATCCGTTTTCGACGGAAAACATTTTTCGTCAAAAATCTTCGACGGAAAACATTTTTCGTCAAAAATCTTCGACGGAATCCATTTTCCGTCGAAAAACTTCGCAAAATCAATTTCTTTTGCATTTATTTTATTCATCCGTTTTCGACGGAATTCATTTTCATTCAAAAATCTTCACAAAATCAATTTCTTTTGCATTTATTTTATTCATCCGTTTTCGTCGGAATTCATTTTCCGTCAAAAATCTTCGACCAAATCCATTTTCCATCAAAAGTCTTCTACGGAATCCATTTTCCGTCGAAAAACTTCAAAAAATCAATTTCTTTTGCATTTATTTTATTATTCCGTTTTCAACGAAATTCTTTTTCTGTCGAAAAACTTCACAAAATCAATTTCTTTTGCATTTATTTTATTTATCCATTTTCGACGGAATTCATTTTCCGTCAAAAATCTTCGACGGAATCCATTTTCCGTCGAAAAACTTCACAAAATCAATTTCTTTTGCATTTTTTTTATTCATCCGCTTTCGGTGAAGTTCATTTTCCGTCAAAAATCTTCGACGGAATCCATTTTCCGTCGAAAAACTTCCCAAAATCAATTTCTTTTGCATTTATTTTATTCATCCGTTTTCGACGAAATACATTTTTCGTCAAAAATCTTCGACGGAATCCATTTTCCAACGAAAAACTTCATAAAATCAATTTCTTTTGCGTTTATTTTATTCATCCATTTTCGATGGAATTCATTTTCCGTCAAAAATCTTCGACGGAATCCATTTTCCGTCAAAAATCTTCTATGGAATCCATTTTCCGTCGAAAAACTTCACAAAATCAATTTCTTTTGGATTTATTTTATTCATCCGTTTTCGAAGGAATACATTTTCCGTCAAAAAAATCTTCGACGGAATCCATTTTCCGTCGAAAAACTTCACAAAACCAATTTCTTTTGCATTTATTTTATTCATCCATTTTCGACGGAATACGTTTTCAGTCGAAA